>CM040453.1:10716599-10763637 GCA_022749755.1 Azadirachta indica
ATGTATGATGTCAATGGTGTAAGAGGTAATGAGGTGAGATGTGGAAGGAGTAGAGGAAGAGGGAAGAGAAGTATCATGCAAGGAAGTGAAGGATAGAGGAGATTCAGTAGGTTAGATAGTTGTAGAATCAGAGGAATTAGGGAAGACATGAACATTTGCAGATGGAATCACAGTGTGTAAAAGAGTAGGTGAACTGAACAATGCTGACCATTAGGAAAAAGTGTGGCAGTAACATGATCAAGACTAGTTGAAGAGGAAAGAGACAGAAAGTGGTTCTTAACAATTTGAACATGACAAGAATAAAAAAATTTATAACAAGTGACTTCAAAACAAATATAGGCAGTGTGAAAATTTGAGTAGCCAAGAAAGATACATGGCTTTAAACGTAGTTCTAGCTTGTGTTTAGTGTATGGGCATAGCCACAGATAACAAAGACAACCAAACACCCGTAATTTAGAGTAATTAGGTAGAGTTTTGAATAAGCGTTCAAAGGGTGATTTGTTATTGTTAGAATTAAAATTAGATTTATTTAGTTTTACTAGGTTTAGTGTTATTAAGTATAGTTCTAATTCAAGTATTATTAGTCTTTTCCTAATTTGTTAAGAATTCTTAAGTTTACTAGTTTATTTTGCGTTATTATTTCAGCTTATAAAAAGGCATGTCTATGTACTTAGTTTATAATTCTAAGGAGTTCAATATAATTTTATTTTCTTCATCATGGTATCAAAGTAGCACAAAGATCCTTAAATTAGGAAACCTAATATGGGTACTGTAATAAGAGTTACGAATAGTAACAAACGTTATTGTTTGCGTTTACTGTTCATAGGATATTGTTCGCGTTCATTGTTCACGAATTATTGTTCACCGGTGAAAATGTCTAGAAAAGGTCAAAGATGTGGTAAAAGACAAAAAGGTTGTTTATTCTATAACCGTACTAATCTTTTATTTGAAAATAGCTAGAAAAAGTTTGGAAAACCAACATGTGCAAATCATTGGCACTTATATAGAAAAGATCCTATACCACTTTTGAGGTTTTTGCAGAGGTAATGATTGGCATCACTCGTTCTGTAATAGAAGTCATGATGCCAATCTTGAGAAGTTGATCTTGCCTTTGCCATAAAATATTTTCTAGGTTTAGAAATCGCTTGCCATCAATGATAATCTCAACAGGTGGACACAGCTTAGATCCATCAATTGATCCAAGTAAGTCGTAGCCACATAGTAGTTCATCGAATTGAGATTTCGAAGTCGAGAAATTAGATAACGTTAATTTTACAAGCAAGTGTTGTTGATAAGTGTGTAGGATACACACTCATTGGTTGATTTAAGACTTGATTTGTTTTGAAAATCCTTAAGTTTTATCCATATTTGATGAATTTTAGTGCCTTATATAGAAAAGATAACAAATGGTCATTTAAGTTGAAATCAGCTCGACAAAGAAATGTTGGAAAGGAAACGGGGACCAAAATACAAACGTTCAGGGATCAAAGTTCGAGAAAATCAAAGCTAATGATTAAGGGCTGTCGTGCCATGCCCACAGAAAAGAAGGCCAAATTTGTCGAGAATGTGGCGTGCCAGTACTACCTAGGTACATGGCTGCACCACCTATCGAGCCTCCACTATGCTCTCGCATGATTATGAATACTCCTAAATCTTTTAGATGTCTTTAGATGATTTTTGGCCGTGAAATCATCAACCAATTGACTGATTTAGGTATCCTTCAAGTTATATGTTTTTATGATAGATAGCCACCATAAACAGGTAACCATAAGGGAAAATTGAGTTTTAAAGTTATAGAAGGTGAAGAATAAGGAGAGATTCTAGAGAGAGAAGATTAATTCAAGTTAAAGCATTTGGAAGCAGACTTTTAGGAGGATTATTGAAGCTTCCATCTCTAGTCTAGCTTTCTAAACTCTATCACTCTCATTTTGTATTTCATTTGAACTTTATTTGTTGAAATTGAGGATTATGAAATACATAATTATTTTCATATTGATATTTGAGATGGTTGGCTAGATTTGTTGATCTAGGGTCTTGATGTAACTTATCCAAATTATGTTTTAATTAACTGGCATGTTATTAATGCTATTATAGTTTTATTCTTTTGTGTTATGTTATAATTTGTTAATTAATGAATAAGTTAAATTGAAGATGGATGAATTAATTATTGTGAAAGGTTGATTTGTTTATCGAACTAAGGAAATACAATATAGATAGTTGTGAGATTGGTAGGTAGTCAACATCTAGATAATCTAATTAACATTTAGGATTTTAAGAAAACGGGTGGTAAATTGAGTTCTAAGTGTTAACAACAAGCAGTGCTTAATGAAAGTATAATTAATTGAGTTAGATAGGTATATCAACTTGAGTAGTTGTACATAAGACCTTGATTTATGCTTGGAAGATGTATTAAGATTGGTCTCAATCTTGTGATTAGTGAATTAGACGAAAACATATTAATAAAGGTTAATTAGGAGAAACATAGTGACAGATAAGTGAAATCAAGACCCTAGGTAGTTTATCCTTGTACATTTCATTCTTTTATTGACTCCTTAATTTAATTTTTATTTCTTGTTAATTAATCGTAGAGTTTTTAGTTTATTTGTTATTACAATTAATCAATTTTGAGCTTAGATAATTTGACCTTCAAGGCTATAGCACTTAGTAGTGGTTTTAAATTTCAATCCTTGTGGAACGATATTCTTACTTATCATTTTACTATTTATTACACCCCGTGCCCTTGTGATTAGCGTTGTCGCGATTAAATTATTGGTGCCCTTGTTAGGATTAAAATCCTTGGAGTATTACTGATACTATAGTAGCATTGTTCAATCTTATTCTAGGCCTTTATTTTCTTTTAGTTTGGTTTAAGTGTTTGTTTTATATGTAGATTCCACAGGTGCATATGAAGAACCTAAAGCCTTGAATTTGCTACATTTGATCCAGAGATTGAGCGGACTATTTGCCAATTAGGAAAAGAAAGGAGAAATCGATCTAGAACTATGGAAAACGAAGGAAATCAATAATTACCACCATAACCCAGCAACTAAGAGCACTTCTAGATTACTTCCGACCGGTGGTTAATGATAACTATTCAGAGATTTGTCGGCAAGCAATCAACGCCAACAATTTAAAGCTTAAACTTGCGTTGGTAAATATAAGGGCTTGTCGTATGAAGACCCAAATATCCATTTGGCTATATTCTTAGATGTTTGTGATATCGTGAAGATGAATGGTGTGGATCAAGACTTAACTCGCATCAGGCTATTCCCAATCTCTTTGAGGAATAAGCCTAAAGCATGGTTGCAATCTTTGTAACCTGGGAGTATAAGCACATGGGAAGAACTAGCTCAGAAATTCCTTACCAAGTTCCTTTCACCGTAAAAAACTGCGCAGCTCAGAGGCAAGATTGCTCAATTCAGGCAACTTGATTTTGAGCCTCTCAATGAGGCATAGGAGAGGTTTAAGGACTTAATCTAAATGTGTCCTCAACATTGGTACCCAAGATTGGTTTCAAATACAGTTATTCTAAAATGGATTAAACAATCAAAATCGAATGATTATAATGCAGCAATTGGTGATACTTTATTGCTAAGACAACTGAGGAAGCTTATGCTTTGCTCGAAGAAATGGTGTGTAGCAAGTACCAATGGCCAAATGAAAGATCCATGGTGAAGAGAGCAACAGGGGTGCATGAAGTTAACCCGTTAGTCTTACTTTTGGCCCAAGTTATTGCATTATCAAACCAAATTCAAGCCTTCACCACAAAGAAGGCATCCTCAAGCTAAGAGAAAGCAATGAATGCAAATTCT
This sequence comes from Azadirachta indica, assembly GCA_022749755.1. Lineage (NCBI taxonomy): Eukaryota > Viridiplantae > Streptophyta > Magnoliopsida > Sapindales > Meliaceae > Azadirachta > Azadirachta indica. Next base: position 10,720,412 of record CM040453.1, read on the forward strand.
TCGTCTATTGATAATGGTTTTGGTGAAGAGCAATACCAATATATCAATAACCATAGCTACAACTTTCAGCTAAGTAATAATTTGCCAACCCATTACCATCTAGGACTATGAAATTTTTCTTATAGCAATGCTACCACTACCACCATTGGGATTTGAACAACAGTTTATGGCAAAAAACAAAGCCATCCTTGGAAGTGCAAGTTGGCTAATTAGATATATCAATCAAGTCTCTTCAAGGAGGAAAATTTTCAAGTGATATAGAGATTAGCCCAAGAGAGCAATGCAAGACTATCACTCTTAAGAATGGTAAAGAATTAGAACCACCTAAACCTAAGGAGTGAAATTGAAGGCACAAAAGTTGAATTGGAAGCGCTAAATGAGGTATCGAGGCCTAGAGGCATCTCATTTCCAAATAATCTTCCCATTATCACTATACCTTTGCAATTCCCTCAGAGATTTCAGAAAAAGAAATTGGATGTTCAATTTTCTAAGATGTAGCGTTTGGAGAAGTATGAGATGGTAAAATTAATAGAGGAATATAGCTTTATTATTAAACAGAAGTTGCCTAAAAAAGAGAAAGGACTGGGTAGCTTTACTATCCTGTGCACTATTACCAAATCAAACTTTGAGAAGGCATTATGTGATCTTGGGGCAAGCATCAATTTAATGTTGCTTTCGGTTTTCCAAAAGCTAGGCCTTGTTGAAGTGAAGCCGACGACTATTTCCTTGCAAATGGCGGATAGGTCCGTCACTTATCTTTAGGGAGTTATAGAAGATGTGTTAGTCAAGTGGATAAATTAATCTTCTCGATTGATTTTGTGGTGCTTAACATGGAGAAAGACTGAGAAATCCCTATTATTCTTAGGTGGCCTTTCCTAGCTACTAGAGTAGCTTTGATTGATGTATAATATGGCGAGATGACATTGAAAGTTGATGGAGAAGAGGTCAAGTTTAACATTTACCTTGACAAAAAAGCTCCAAACAACACAAGCACTTGTCATAGGGTAGATGCCATTAGCAATAATGTGGTAAATATGGATAGGAATGAGATAGAAGAGTCTTGGCAAGATGCTTATGAAGATGCTAAAACTTTTAAAAAAGAAGAAAAAGAAACCACGTAATAGATAGGCTCGCACGAGATTTTTCATACCAAGTCATTTTGGTCGATTGCTAAATTCAACACTAAAAGTGATTCTGGGCACAACAAAATCAAGAAATTTAGATTTGTTTAAAATTGAAGAAGTATTACATCTTGGTAAACCCAATTTGAAAGATGAAAGTGGGATGTCATTTAGTGTAATAGGTCAAAAGCTTAAGTTTTATTTCGGTGGAGAAAGACAAAATATGGTGAATGTTCTGTTCGAGGATCCCACTTGATCTAATTAAATGGTCAAGTCCTGGTACGAACATTAAATTAAGCGCTACTTAGGAGACAACCCAAGCTTTTCATACTTTGAGTTTTTGTTTCAATTGATGTTTTGATTTCTTTTTTATTTTACTTTTGTTTGGTTTTTTATTTGAGTGTTTTTTGTTGATCAACAAGTCCGATATGAGGGGAAGCAGTGTTCAACATCTTGGCCTTGGATCAAAGCCTGTGGCGTAACCCGCTATCTTAGCGTGCGCTCGCACCACATTCGTGGAAACCTTTCTCCCCATACCCCTTTTTATAGAGAGTATGGCGCGGCCACAATTTGATCTCTAAACACAAACCTACATAACCACCCCCTTCTTGTTTTATTTTGGCCAACTCCTCCCCTCTACACAAACATATTCACAAATACTTTCTCATTACTTCTTTACCCTAATTTGATCTTTAAACACAAGCCCATACTCAACAATCTTCTACAAACACTTTAATTCCAAACCAAAAACCTGTTCTCATCACATCGTATCAAATAATAATACATAATCAAACATCCAATCCCACCAACAATTTTCAAGTTCTTCACGTCTATGCAAAATTTTCCCTTGGAATTTTCTTGGAAATATTTTTTTCAACCTTCAAGTATAGTCTTCCACATCCAAATTCAAGTCAGCTCCTCATTGCTTTACAAATTTTTCATTGTTATTGATGTGAGTTGATGAATAGTGAAAGTTGGTGATTTGAAAAAATTTGAAAAGATGGTATGTTATGATATTGTTGGAGAGTTTTATGGGAAGTATTGGAGATTTAGAGTATAGCAGAAGTGAGTGGGACCAATTTTGAAATACTTGAAGTGTGAGAGGAAGCTTTGAATTTAAAAATTGGGCTGGTAGTGAACTTTGTACCCCAAGTGTTTGATAAAATGCTTGAATGATAATTTTTTAAGATTTCTCGAGCTTTCACATTAGGAATCACTTAAGGAATATTTGAAGGTCCAAAAAGTTGTTATAGGAGTGATTTAATGACAGAGGAGGTGTAGTACAAAGTGCGCATAGCAAGTGTTTGATGAATTTTCGAGAGAAAGCTTAAGTAATATTTATGGCACCAAAACAGGGTAGTTCATTTCAATTGTTGATGCATTTTGATCGTACAATGATGACAATAAGGATTAAAAGGTGAGATCTCACAATGTCTTCCCAAGTATGGTTTCTTTCCCTTGTTTTTTATTTGTAATCAGACATTAAGGACAACGTCTAAATTAAGTTTAGGGGAGAAAATTTAGTTGTAGATTGTTTGGGAAAAAGTTTTTGGAATGTTTATGGAGATGTTCTGTCGAATGATTGTGATATTTTGTTGATCAAAATTTTTTGGCTTAAGCCACCACACACATTTTGATCTCAATTATTTTTTTTTCGTAGTTGTTGTTCTTGCACGTGAGTTAGTTTGTTTTGTATGTTTGCTTTAGTTAAAGTATTTTTTTTCCTTTTTAGTATAATATGGGTATAAATCTCGTCTTTCTATGAGTTCATTTTAATTGTCTTGTGAGCTTACCTTTATCTAAATGAAAGGCCAATGATATGATTTTGACTGAGAGTACTTAAATTTTTGAAAATGATAAATGTTGCCCTAATATATGTGCTTAACTTGTTCCCAAATTCATTCTACTTAATCAATTCTTAAGATTTTAATTGTTAATGCCATAATTACTTGATTGTTTGGAAATTAGAGAAGGTTTATGCGAACTAAATAAATTTGTTAAGACTTCATTGAATTCTATAACTTGTTTGATTATCACTTGAAGCCAAATTTTAGGGGATGCTTCATTAGAGAATTGATTTAGGCCATTTTTGGTCTGTTTAAGCCTTTCAAGCTAACCTAGAATTAATCAATCCTTAGTCCACCCCCATTGAGCTTGAATACACCTTTTTCTTGTGTTGTCCCCCTTTTATCGATTCAACCTTAGAATAATCTTTTGTTTAGCATCCCAAAGTTTTTGATCATTCTATTATTTATTTACATAAGGGAGGATAGGTAGAGCACGAAATCTCAAGCCAAGCTCTTACTAAGTAACCAGTTCTCATGCCTAGGCAAGCATAGAGAACTCGTGTAAAAAACTAAAGCGAGACATATGAAATAAAAAGTTTAAGCTAAACTTTTGCCAAGTAACTTGACCTCATACCTGGTAAGCATTGAGAGCTTGCGTAAAAGGAAATAAATAAATAAAAAAAAAAAAAAACAAGAAAAGCATCATTGATTTGTAAATAGATGGGTGAGAAAAAAAGTACAGAAAGTTGTGAAGAATTGATGATTGGGAAAGATTAAAAAGGATTATAGATAAAATTCTAGGATGATTGATGTGTTTTGAGTTTTAAACTTCACTTAAATATCCTTCTTCTTACCTTGACCATAACCCATCATTACAAACTTAATAAAGCCCTAAGGATCCTTGATGTGGTGTCTTGCTATATTAATGGAGAGTAACATAAAAATTAAGCCTATAGAACTCCTTAAGAAGTTCAAACAAGCTTATTTGTTTGTATAAACTTATCCAAATTGAAAAACAATTAAGTATATCCTACAACTCACACACTTGCACAAGGGATATTTAAGTAGAGTGGTACTTGGTATTCAAATTGATTTTTTAGATGAATTTGCCAATATTTTGAAAGTTTCCTTAATTTAGGTAAATGCTAGATTTATGAGGCTAAATTGTGATTTGACTAAGAATATGCTCATGAGTCTATTTCGTCTCTTTATGGTTATGTTTAGCTATGCTATCTTAATTCATGATTTTTTTTTTTCGTTTGCTTTTGTTTTGATGTGCTTGAGAACAAGTAAACATTCAAGTTTGAGGGTCTTTGATAAGTGTAGAATACACATTTATTGGTCATTCGAGATTTGATTCCTTTTATAAATCCTCAAGTTAATATTTGATGAATTTTAGTTTCTTGTATAAAAAAGATACCAAACAGTCATTGAAGATGAAATCGCCTTGAGAAAAAATGTCGGAAAAGTCAAAAAGGAAATGGGAACCAAAATGCAAAAGTTCAGGGATCAAAATGCAACAAAGTTGATGATTATAGGCTACTGGCATAGTGCACACTCCTTGGTGGTGCTAGTGTGTAATGCTCGAATTTTACTGTATTATATAAATAATACAAATGATTGAAAGTTTATGAGACAAGTATATTTACTTTGGTGAAAATTACTTATTATAGATGGACATGTATATTTTTAAAAAGAATGGAACTATTGGATAATAGAAATTTTATTATGGATAAAAAAGTATAAAATAAAAAGTTAAGGGAGTTGAGTGATATTTCACATAATGTGTAATTTAGGTTAAACGAGTTTATAATTAGAGTTCTTATTCTCTTAGGCCGTCCAAAAAAAAAAAAGAGAGAGAAAAACAAAGGGAAGAGGAAAAGAGAGAAAATGAAAGAGAAGAAGAAAAAAAAATAGAGAAGAAATAAAAAAGAAGAGAAAATATGTGCCTTAACCTATTTCCTATTCGATATTTTTAGGTGAGTTCTCTTGAAAATAAATTGTCTCTTGTGATTTCAGATGATCCTAATTATATATTACATATTTGATTGATCAGATTATTGATTGAGAATTAATTGATGGTTATTAGGATTATGATATTACAGAGTTATCTGAATAGTCTGTCTACTGATAATTAAAATATAGACTTTCGAGTATTTTTTAATAATATTTTTGTGATATTAAACTAAATTCATTAAAGAATTTACAGAATTTTATTTTGTTGCAATCGGTTAAAAAATCAATTTTTAATGATTTTTCAAACGTTACTCTGCTGTTCCAAAGAACAATAAGTTTTGCTATGGGTCCAAAAATATATATTTATTGATAAACCAAATGATCTTTAAATATTATAAAAATTGGTATATTGCTTTATATACATGTCTATTGATATTCTGCAAAGTTTCATGATTTTTGGATTTTTATAAAAATTGTGATGAATCTTTGAATCGTTGAACCTCAAATTTGGAAATTTCAGGACAGTTTACCTGTACTCGAAAAGAAAAATATTTTGAAAGTGTTAAAATATCCAAATGTTATGAAAATTTTGAATAAGATATTTTTATATGTCTTGAGCAATTCCGTAAAAATTTAGCTTAATCCGATAGGTTGATTAAGTGTTAAAAATTATTGAATTGAGGTTATTTAGAAAGAAACTGAAAAAATAAATTATGAATATGTAAGTTTAAGGCTTCATAATGTATGGTTTTGGATTCGACGAAATGTTAAAACTTTCATTATTTAAGGTGTAAAGAATTCTAAGAACAAGAATTATGATGTTGCAATTCAAAGGATTCTAGAATGTAATAAAAGTTATTGATACAGAACTAAAGGAATTGTACGTAGAAAGTGAGATCTAGAAATAAGTTGTTAATAGTTTAAGATTAATGAATTATTATAATTTTGATTAAATTTTACTTTGTTATGAATAGGGTGAATGGAAGCTTGGAATGCTATAAGTGGATTTATGCATAATGTGTTTTTTGTTAATCTTCAAAACTATTGTAAGCATGAGAGAATTTCATAACAAAATGGATAATGATTTTAATGATTAAATAGTTATTTTGAAGAAATCTTTTTACAAATTATTGAATGTTTTGTATGAAATATACATGAAAGATAAATGTTACCGGTTTTGCCTTACATGAAATGTCATATTTTGTAAATTGTACTATTTTAGCTCATTGTCTGCAGTGATTGTTTTTATTACTGTTATCGTTATCAACTGGCTAGTTAGATTATTGTAGTGCACTTACTGACCATTAATGACCGGAATTCCGAGATACTATTACGCTATGTTGTGATAAATGAGACACCGAGATACTGGTGATATTACAAGACATGAGTCAAATGATTTTATTAAGTATTAGATTAAATGTTTCTTTTTTTTTTTTTATAAATTAGTTTTATTAAAGGCTGTGATCATGCTTACATATTATCAAATGCTTTTTTTTTTGAGTAATGATTTCATATATAAATATTTATTGTTAAATAATTCTTAAAGATAATTGTTTTATTATTTAAATAATTTTTAAGTATTAAAAGTTGTGCATGAATTTACTTACCGAATAGGCGGCTCACTCTTCTCCATTTGATAGTTTATAGATTAAGTTTGTGTTTAGGGTGGCAAGATGCTAGATTTGCTTTGGAAGTTAGCACTACAGTTTATGTGCTTTTTATAGATAAATCAATATTGTCCTTATTATTTTATATTTATTTGGTATTGTAAGTAAATGGTTTAAACTCTATTAATTATTCTTGGGCTAAATTTATAAGGAATACCCTTTTTAAAGTGACATTTGGGTTGAGATTTTAGTAATATTATTGATTATACACGTTTTGAAGTTTGATATTGTATTTTGGGAGAATTTGTGGTTTGTAATGTGGAGATAGGTTGAATTTTGGGGATGCGAGTATCATTTCAACTCTTGTCATGTTATGGCAAAATTTGGGGTGTTTCATGACGCGCCACACTCTTGGCCAATTTGGCCTTCCTTTGTGTTGGTAGTTTATCCTTACATATTTCATTCTTTTATTGACTCTTTAAGTCAATTTTTATTTTTTGTTAATCAATTATAGAGTTTTTAATTTATTTGCTGTTACAATTAATCAATTTTCATTTCTTAGATAAAATTGGACCTTTAAGGCTTAAAATTGCAGTCTTTGTGAAGTGATACTCTTACTTATTATTTTACTACTTAATATGACCCGTGCCCTTGCCATGTGCATTGTCGTGATCAGTTGTATTGAGAGAGATTTTGCAACTTATTCAGCAAATGATATTGTTTTGTTCGACCTCTTATGTGTCTCTATCAAGTTGAGTCGACGTGAATAATGACAAGGATGAGATGTTGCAGGTAGGATTGCTTCTAGGTTAAAACTCGTGTGAGCCTTTAAGGCTCTGATGCCATAAAGAGGTTTAGAGGACTTAATGTTTTGGTGTTGTAAACTGATGTATTATTCACAAAATTGCATTGCATATATACAACCATATACAACTATAAAAGGATAAATAATTAAGGTAATTGCCTATAGACTAGGAATTGTACAGCTAGTGCATTACATTTGTAATATGACAAAATAAGGAAACAAAGCACTGATTTGAGTATCAAGGAGATTCTATCCTAATAATATGGTTTTACTAAAGGATAAGGCTCAGCACATTCCCCTTGCTTGTATTACGTTTCCTTTATTTTTATTCAATAAATCTAGCCTCTTTGACTTGCTTAAAAAGAAAAAAAAAGAATTTGTTAAGGCATGACATTCTTGTAGAATATGTAATTGGATTTATATATTTTTCAAAGAGTTGCCAATTGTGATAAGTCATTATTAAGGAATAACAACCGTAATAAAGTAGAAAAAAATAAGGGAAAATAAGAAGAATTTAAGTTTATTAATTAAATTTAAGATTTGAAAAAATTAGTGGACCAATCGCTTGCTTCGATGTTTAATTTCTTTGCAAACACCACATTAATCCCATATTAAACACAAATGGAGAATTCACCAATTAAACCAATCATGTGAAATGTCAAACACAATCTGAGAATTATAATTCTAATAGAGGTATATATATCTAGTTAATATTACACAATCACCATGATGGTAAACATTTCAAAGAGACAAGATCATTTATCCCAATTAAGGATACAACCATTGAATTAGAGGACTTCAATTAATAAACATTTAACGAAAATAACTAATTTTTAATTTATTTGTATTTGATAATAAAAATTACAACTCCAATATTTATAATCGATTAGTTGAATGTCAATTTAAACTCTTCTTTTTCAAAAATATAAGTGCTTACTAAATTTAGTTAAACTACTTGAATTTAGGTACATGTCAATTAAACTATTTATTTCAAAAGTAAATAATTTAATGCTAGTCACTTACTAATACTGCTGTACATTTATCACGATTAACGTTTTCAAACCACCTAATTTGCTGATTGATACCATTAACAATAAATAGTCATATCTTCTCGTAAATATATATTTTTGCATGTATGAATATTACATACACCAAATTTATGGGTAAAAATTAGAAGTCAAATAAAACAATAATTAGTAACACAACTTGTTAATTACCTCAATTACCTCTACCTTTAATTTGAATAAAATTAATTGTAACTTAAGTGATGTGTTCAACTTGTTAGTCCTCAAAATTATAGTTATATTCCAATGGTAAATTAGTATCAATTGATTATACATCATTTTGAACATAATTGGTCATGATCTTGTTAGTTCAAATCCCTTAAATCTTGAACATACAAAATAATTTTTTTGAACGTGCTAATTGTTTTGACTATGATATATTAACGACATTTGCAATAAATTGTTAGCTTCACAATTGATGGTCATGAATCTTAAATTTAAATACTAATTGCAATAAATATATTAATTAATGAAATCAACTTATGAAAATAAATTAGTGGTCAATTTATGTGTTACCTTTTTGGTTATAGGTCTTCAATTAATAAACATTTAATGAAAATAACTAATTTTCAATTTATTTATATTTTATGATAAAAATTTCAACTTCAATATTTATTATCGATTAGTTGAATGTCAATTTAACTCCTCTTTTTTTTTTTTATATATATATTTGTTTATATATAGATACTTGTTAAAGTTACTTAAACTATTTGAATTTATCTTTATCCAGTTACATGTCAACTAAACTATTTATTTCAAAAGTAAATAATTTAATGCTCTTTACTAGCTGATATTGTGGCACATGTATCATGATTAATTATTTCAAACCACTTAATTTGCTTATGAATACCATCAGCAATAAATAGTCATATTTTTTCATAGATATATATTTTTGTATGTATGAATATTACGTCTACTTAATTGATGCATAAAAGTTAGAAGTCAAATAAAACAATAATTTGTGGCACATGTATCATGATTAACTTTTTCAAGCCATTTAATTTGCTAATTGATACCATCAGCAATAAATAGTCATCTTCTCATAAATATATATATTTTTTTTTATGTATGAATATTGCATTTACCTAATTTATGGGTAAATGTTAGAAGTCAAATAAAACAACAATGAGTAACACAACTTGTTAATTATCTCTACCGTTAATTTTAATAGAATTAATTGAAACTTAAGAGATGTGTTCAAGTTGTTGGTCGTCAAAATTATAGTAATATTCTAATATGAATTAGTATCAATTGAATATACATGGATTTGAACATAATTGATCATGTTCTTGTAAGTTCAGCTCCCTTGAATCTTGAACATACAGAATAATTTTTTGAATGTGCTAATAGTTTTGACTATGATATGTTATCGACATTTGCAATAAATCATTATCTTCACAATTGATGGTCATGAATCTCAAATTTAAATGCTAATTGCAATAAATATATCAATTAATGAAATCAACTAATGGAAATAAATTAGTGGTCAATTTATGTGTTACTTTTTTGGTCAATTAATTAGTGGTCAATTAATAAACATTTAATGAAAATAACTAATTTTCAATTTATTTATATTTTATGATAAAAATTTCAACTTCAATATTTATAATCGATTAATTAATTAGTGGTCAATTAATAAATGCTAATTGCAATAAATATATCAATTAATGAAACTAACTAATGCAAATAAATCATTGGTCAATTTATGTGTTAGTTTTTTAGTTTAACCATACATCTAATTATTTTGAATAATTAATTTGATTAAAGGTAGGTAATCACTTGACACGCTTATATATAGGCCTCTTCTCATGATATCGTCATATATTTCCTCTCAATTGGATTGCTCTCAAGCTTTGGTTCAGTTGCTTTCTTAAATTTCTGCTAAGCAATTTGCAATAAGTTTATTCGCATAATTCTTAAGCCTGTAAAAAGTGTTATTTTGATAGTATTGTCTTCAAGTATTTCAAATTTAATTAGCTTTTTTCTATTTACTCAAATATCCTTATAAAATTTACTCTAAATGTTCACCACGCAGAAATAAAAATGGAAAATTCAAGACGTTTCGTTGTTGGACTTTTCATGTTCCTATGCTATGGTTTGATGGGTGTTCATACTGTTGAAAAGATGCCATGCGAAAAATTCCCGGCGATTTATAACTTCGGAGACTCAAATTCTGCGACGGGTGGCTTTGATAAATTTTTGCCACGGCCACCCAATGCTCTAAATAGATTTTGTGACGGTCGGCTCATCATTGACTTTATAGGTAACGAATAAGCTTTTAATCTAGTGTCATTTTCAATAAAATTGAAGTATTTGATTTTTTAAAATTTGTATATGCAGCTGAGCATTTGGATCTGCCACATTTGAATGCTTACGTGAATTTGTTCGAAGCAAATTTTGGACTTGGGGCAAACTTTGCTAGAGCCGGGTCAAAGATTAGAAAATCAAACCCAAACAGTCCTCCCTCTCTTGATGAACAAGTTCAAAAATTCAGTGAATTCAAATCTCGCGCGAAAATTCTTCATAGCGAAGGTTGATTTACATTTTCTCTGTTTTCTAAGAGCAAATATACCTAAAATACCAGCTATGATTTGACTACTTCCTAACATAACACTGAATATATTCTTTTATTTATGTGTATTCTCTTACTTAGCCAAGAATGAGTTCGAGAGAGCCAAGCTTCCAAGACCAGAGGACTTTGCGAAAGCTCTCTACACTTTTGATATTGGACAAAATGATTTTACTAATGAAACACTTCGTTCGATGGCTTCAGATCAGTATCGTCCAATAATAACGGACATAGTTGACCAGTTGGCTTCATTTATACGAGTAAGTACTAACAAGTGCCTAATTATAAAAATTATATATCAAAGATATCATGATTAACAAATTTATTATAATTTTCATTTTTCAGAACGTATATCAATAAGACCAAGGAGGGAGGTCATATCAGATACACAACAGAGGGCCTTTCGGCTGTTTGCCTCTTTACGTTATCCCAAACCGTGCTTCAACCGTACATGACGAATATGGTTGTGTCAAACACGATAACGAAATTGCTTTGGAGTTTAATATGCAACTACAGGAAAGAGTGAACAAATTGAGGACAGAGCTTATGGGCGTTGCAATAACGTATATTGATATTTACGCAACAAAACTGTCTTTGATTAGCAATGCAAAAGAATTGGGTATCCATTTTCATTCTCTTCTATATGTTTTACAATTGCAAATTCAATAGATAATAGTGAAAATTGATAAATTTTGTCAATGCATGTAGGATTTGACGATCCTTTCGACTACTGTTGTGGTGCTGAAAAGGAGAGACCAGGCAGTGTGTTATGCGGACAGAACAAGAATAACGTGTTGGGGGGCTAGCTGTCAACACCCTTCAAAATTTATTAGCTGGGATGACACGCACTACACTGAAGCGGCAAATGAGTGGGTTGTCAAGCAAATACTTGGTGTTTGTTAAAAAGTTCGATTATGTGAAGCGCGTGTAAGGAAGCTAATAAAATCAATATTTATAATAAACTGGTTTATATGTTACGTTATTAAAAGTTTGTCAAGTTATGTATAAGGTTTATTTTAAAATTAATAAAATTATTCAACAAAATGTTAACGGGTTTGATTTTACAATGCATGAAGTAAATGAATGTAACAAAGATATTGTTTGAGATAAAAAAATATAAAAAGTTAGGAAACTTTCACTTTTTATATTGGAGAATAGATATATTGTAATTGGACTTAAAAAAACAAACAACCTAATAAACATGCGAGCATCTGACTTTTAAGTCTAAAGTTTACCATTGAGTGTAATTTTATCATACCGCCACTTTGTATGCAGTAGTTTGCGCTTTAAAAGTTTTATTTTAGTATAATTTTAAATCTACTTAATTCTTTAAGCTTATAAATTAACAAAATCTTTAATTTTAATTTTGTAGCTGTAAATAAAATTAATATTTCTATTTTAATTAGTTATTGAATTATAAAATAATGTTATGCATCTTAACCCAAATCTTTTAATCTTTTAATTTGTCAAAATGTAAAATAATTAATAGTGTTTTATGTTGGTACGTTAACAAACTAAATTTGTTTCTTAACTTTCTAACAAAAATATCTATATTTTATTTATATGAATTGCAACAAATTATAAAATAATATATTTCATGTGATCATTTATTTTTTATTTTAAATACAAGATAATATTTGTCTTAAATAAAAATTTTAAATAATTGTACCCTATTGGGCATATTATTTATTTTAGATCTTTATTGTTGATATAAATACAGAGAAAAAAAAAACACCTTATGTTGTCTAGAAAAAAAAAAAAAAAAATTAATATATTACATCTTTATTGGTTTTTATACTGTGAATTGTAACAATATTATTGGAAAAATTCATGTCATAACATATAAGAATGTATTATATTTTTTTCAATTCTTTTGTTACATTATCAAATTTTTCGTTACAACTTTCTAACTATTTGTTATAAATATCAGTTTTTCATTACATCTTTAAATCTCTATTTTTTTAAATATAAATTTTGCTACCAGGTAATTTTAATTTTTTTGGAATTCTTCTGACAGAAGTATTGAACCTAACTGTAAGTTGAAACATGCGAAATCATTATCTAATTGTTGTGATTTTGTTGATATCTAAACCATATCCTAGATAGTAAAATGATGCTTAAATTGCATCAATGATTGAATATATTTCTCAAATCAATTCTTTGCGTGAGAATTTAATTTGTTTTTTTATACATGTTGATAGTTTAGCAAAAGATCATTGCAAACAAAAATCTCTGCTGGGGGCTGAACGAATCAGTTGCAAAAGCATTTTTTGTGGCTGAATTGCAGCCAGTTGCGGCAAAATTTTAGCTGCAATAAAACTTGAACCATAATTTTTTGGTTATTTGCGATTCCTTTTAATGCAAAATGCAAACAATTTTGTGACCAATACGAACTACACTAAAAAAATCGTATTTTTATGACCACCTTTTTATTACAATAAACTGATATTACATTGATTCGAGTTCATTTGCAGTTTCCTCCCTTTTTCTTCTCCTTTTCTTCTTCAGTTTCATTGTTTTTGTAATGTTTTGAATTCGTCTATTGGAAAGGCAAGATAAACTATGCAAATAGGTTTTTCATTTTCCTTTTTTTTTTTCTCTAGTTTTTTTCAAGCTGCAAGTGTTCTGGAATTCATGTGGGTATTTGGATGATCGTTTTTATCGCTTTCATGCATAACGAAACCCCGTTTGCGAATTTGAATCACTTATACAATGAATTATCTAAGTTTAGGTTTCTAGAAAAAAAATTAAACATGTATATAGAAGGAATATCCAACAAAAATACACCACAAAAATTTCAAAATAAACAATTTGATAGTTCAAATCATTTGATAATGAATTGATAATGCATGACATTTGAATAATGATTTCAATTTTCAAAGTTGGCCATTCTGATAAGTCATTATTTTAGTAAGCAAGGGAAAAAAAAATAGGGGAGAATTTTCAAGTTTATAACTAAATTTAAGATTTGAAGAATTAGCTAGACCATCATGTGCTTCTTTAGTTTCATTGCAAACACATCACATTGTTAAACAGAGGTGGAAGTTACTTGATCAATCATGTGAAATGTTTGGAGAATTACAATTTAGAGGAATATATACTTAGTTAATATTCACCATCATAGTAAACATTTATTTTTAAGTTACAACATTGAGTTATAGGTTTTCCAATTGATGAGTATTTTTATTTATTCGATTAAATGTCAATTTAAACTCTTCTTTTTTATTTTTAATATATAATGTTTATATATATGCTTGTTAAAGTTACTTGAACTATTTGAATTTAGTTGTATTTAGTTACATGCCTATTTACTTCAAAAGTAAATAATTTAATACTATTCACTAACTGACATTGTCATACATGTATCATGATTAACTTTTTCATGCCACCTAATTTGCTAATTGATACCATTAGCAATAAATAGTCATATCTTCTCATAAATATATATTTTTGTATGTTGAATATTACATCTACCTAATTTATGGGCAAAAGTTGAAAGTCAAATAAAATAATAATTTGTAACACAACTTGTTAAATATCTCTACCATTAATTTAGATAAAATTAATTGAAACTTAAGAGATGTGTTCAAGTTGTTGGTCCTGAAAATCACAGTTATATTTTAATAGTAAATTTGTATCAATTGATTATACATCGATTTGAACATAATTAATCATGATCGTGTAAGTTCAAATCCCTTAAATCTTGAAACACACAAATTAATTTTTTGTATGTGCTAATAGTTTTGACTATGATGCAATAAATCATTATCTTCACAATTGACGGTCATGAATCTCAAATTTAAATGGTAATAGCAATAAATATATGAATTGATGAAATTGACTAACCCAAATAAATCATTGGTCAATTTATGTGCTAGCTTTTTAGTTTATTCATACACCTAATTATTTGGAGTAATTAACTTGATTAACGATAGGTAATCACATGATATGCATATATTTTCATTAATCATAAAGTCTTAATTAATTATTATTTATTAGTGTTTAAAACTTACTTTTATATTTCCCTTTATGGCCATGTCAATTGTTATATATAATTCATAGTGTGTAATTACTCTTGTTTTAGAAAATTTGTTTATTTTCTTGCTCTATACTGGGTTAGTACACTTTAAATATTTTTGTCAACACGAATATTATATATACCTAATTTATGGTTAAAAGTTCAAAGTCAAAGAAAATAACACAGCTTGTTAATTATCTCTACCAGTAGTTCGAATAAAACTAATTGAAGCTTAGGTGATGTGTTCAACTTGTTGACCTCAAACTTATAGTTAAATTCCAATATTAAATTAGTATCAACTGATGACTTATGCATTAATTAAAAAAATGAATGAAATCAAACTTTCTTTCAACTTGTAGAAGAGTCATAATAATTAGTTGGGTAGTCTTTTGCTAACACATTAATTAGATTAGGTAAAAATTCTTAAATATTTGTATTTCCACTAATTAAAGAAATGCTAAAGAATTTGGATTCTTTTGAATTCTTATAATAAAAGGAAAATTGTCCTCTTCACTTAATTAAAATTGACATTAATGAAAACAACAATAACTGTAATTGTTATTGAAGTTAAATTTGAAGATGAAACTGAAATCAGGGTATCCATTATTTCTTTTTTGATGTTATTAACTAATGTTATGATTCTTAAAATGACTTGAACAAAAAATTTATATTTTATGTTTTTTTATCATTCTACCATCATTTTGTATACAATAGTTTAATTTATGGTTGATGTCAATCTTTTTTGTCCTTATTTACTTTGGAAGTTCAACAACTTTTTGCTTCATGTTTAAATTTAACAGTTTCTATTATTTGCTTTTTTCAGGGGGCAAAATTTTAATGTTACGCATGTGAAGTTTCTTGAATCCGTCTAGCAGTATTAAAGACAACGAACATCTTGGTTAATCATATTACCAGAATTGGAATAAAGGTTAATGGATTCGGGAATGCTTTTAAATTTAAAAGGGTAGCCAGATCTTAACGTGGGCCTACTGCAAGCACCAAACTTGTTTCATTCATGTATTAGCTATTAACATAACATATGTCATCTTACTGTGAAAATCATGGCTCAATAAATACAAGGTGGTTGTGTCCACATACCATAACTATGACAAGGGAAGGCCAGGTCGTAAATCGATCAAAATTTCAACTAATCCCGCGCACTCAATCAAATTGAGGCTCACTAAGGCATAGTTCTACAATCACTTCATACCAATAAAAGATTAATGCTAATAAAGCTTCGTAATTGGCATGCCTTTGCCAAATCAGGTTGACCATCAAGACCTACCTTTAGTAATAAAGTGTAGATAATTAGCATTGGATGAACACAAGACATAATAGTGACATTTCAATGCCCTTATGACAGAACCAATTGAATCTTGTGATCAAATTAATCAACTATTTCAATAAATAAGGCTTTGACAGTGTGTGTATATTTATATAAAATAAATTATATTAACAATTAAAATTTTCTAATATAAAAAAATTTATAAATAAAAATGATTATATAACCATTGATGAAAATTTTAAAATTATTCGAATTTAAAGTTATTATTATTGTTAAATTATTAATGTTTAAAATTATTATCATTAACTATGATTTTAGAATACTTTTGATTTTATAATAGTTTAGATTGATTTTCTTTGATAATTATTTAAGAATATTACAAAAAAATTTAAAAATTAATAATTTTCAAAATTTTATATATCCTTAAATATTTGTTAAAGAAAATAATTTTAATCAATTGTAATAGTAAAATTTATTTTGAAATTATTATTAATGATAACAATTGTTTGGAAAGATAGACACAAGCCTATAAGTTAATAGGTTTCGTGCTAACAAGCCCAATACTTAATTAGTTCTAGTACATTCTATTCAGCTCAGTTTAGGAGGGGTTCTGATAAGATATCACATGAGTGGGTCAACTTGAACAAATCAGACTATTATTTATTAGGATCTTTATGAAAGGGAAAAAGTGGAATTAGTAATCGTAATTTGAGGTAAATTAAGATTCCGCAAAACACTCTACATTCTATTAGAATTTCTAATGTTACTAAAATAAGGAAGTTAACACTCCTATATATATGTCGCATTCTCTTCATCTAAGGGTTTATAATTTTTCTGAAATAAGTAATAAAGCAATTTTTTTCTTTTGAGCAAAGAAGCAAGGAGAATTTAATCTTTACTTTGTGATATCGAAGTTACAAATTTTGATATCAATAGTTGGCGTCATCTGTGAGAAACACGTTCGAAAAGTTATGGAGGAACAACAAGTCGTTAGAAGCCATCTAACCGAAAGGATTGATGAAGGAGATTCATCAGACTCCAATTGCCAACCACCCCTATTATAACAATCCTAAGGACAAGAAACAGCCCACGATTGGGATGTAGATACAGTCCAAATCATACAAAAATTGAAAGAAAGTTAGTGCAAGTACTTGGAAAGAGACAAATAAGTGAAAGCTTTGGAGAACAAGAACAAGTTAATGGAAAAAGAGATCAAAAACCTTAAGAGAATAATTCAAGAAGCCATAATTGAAAGACAAATCCCGAAGAAGCCGCAATTGCTAGAAACGAAGAAAGCATTACCAAACCTGGAAATCCACATAAACAATTACTTCCAAGAAGAACAGAAAGTAGATTATGAGCACAGAACAATCATCATAGGTAGAACTATGCACCAGTCCCTTAGGAAGAAGTTTAAGACTAGGAGCAAGCATGCGTTGATCAAAATGAAACAATACCCTTGCGAGTTCAGGAGGAACCAAAGCACAAACCAATCAATGTGTGGCATAGGTCAAACCTGGGCAAAAGAACGTTTGAACATAGCATGAGTTCAGAAGATATAAGAGCATACTTAAACCCTAAATGCAAAAGGAACAAAGAAAAGACTACTCCTAAAAACCTCTAAGCATAGCAAAACCCACGACTGATCAGGTGTTAAGTGGTTGATGAGGTTGGGCATGCATTTATTGCAAGAGAAGTGAGATGAAGTACTCATCAGGATAGCTACTTACGAACAACGAGTCATGAAGTATTATAATAAAAGAGTTTATGTGAAATGTTTTTGCAAGGGAGACTTGGTGCTATAGCAAGTCACATAAAATATCAAAGTACTTGGGGAAAAAGCTTTAGGAGCAAACTGGGAAGTTTGTACAAGGTGATCAGAATTGTTAAGCCAAGAGTTTAGAAGCTATAGCACTAAGATGGAAAAGAGGTCAAGAAACCATGAAACGCGGAGATGGTAAAGAAGTATTATCCTTAAAGAATCATTGATAAAAAGATCTGAACACAATTCAGATCACAATGATTATCTTATTCTCATATCTTAGTATCCCAAAAGTTGTTGTAAAAAAGAACTAACCACAGTGCAGATCAAGCAACCATAATAAAAAGATTAATAAATGTACATTCAAAAGTTGCTATAAAAAAAGAACTAATCACAGTTTAGATCATGCAATAGCGATTAGCAGATTAATAAATTTTGATTATTTGGTAAGTTGTCATAAAAAGATTTGACTACAATTCAAATCAAAATATCAATAAATTTAGTAGATTTCGATAAAAAGATTTGGCTACAATTTAGGTCAAACAACGATAATTGAGAATTCAATGAAGTTTGTTAATTAGCAAATTATTATAAAAAAATCTGGCTACAATTAAGATCAGACAATGATTAGAAGTTGTTCATCCAAGGAAATCGTTAAAAAGATCTCACCAAAGTTCAGATCAGAAAATCAATAAATTTCGCTTATTCAACAAACTACCACAAAAAAGATTTGAACTCAGTTTGAATTAGACGATGAAATAAGTTTCAAAAAATGTTCTAAAAAAATCTAACCTCAATTTAAACCACACAACAATCAGGAAAATCATAAAATTTGTTTCATATAGGAATTGTTGAAGAGAAGACCTATTCAAAGCCCAAACTTTACGTCGACTTTTATTCAATATTAGCAAAGTCTGTTTCCATTAGGAAACATAAAAGAAGACCTTAAAGAAAGCTTAGGCCATGATGCGTCCCAGTACACAATTTCTGTTTACTCCATATGATTTGCTTGATTAAGATAATGGAAGAAAAAATATTGCAAATAAACATTGATATAACGTTAGTTAAAAATAAAAAAATAGCACCAACTTAAGTATTAAAAATTGTGAGCACAAAAAACACAACTCTTTAAATTTCTATTTATGTTTTTTATAATTTTTTTCTATAGAAAGAAAATTTTTTCTAACTTAAGCATCAAAGGGTTTTTGTCGATAAAACTGGCATCTCCTGATTGTTATTTATTTTACAAGTTATTTACAATAGAGAGAAGGAATTAGCATTAGATATCGAAATTCAAGTCTATGGATCGTTCTTAAATAAAATTTTCAGTGAAAATGCTAGTTTCACTGAAAAATATAGGGCTTGGTGTTTGGAAAGATACCCTCGGGCCTATGAGTTAATAGGTTTCGTGCTAACAAGCCTGTTTCTAAGAGGGGTCCTAGTCGAGTATCACTTGAGTGGGTCTGCTTGGACCAATTAAACTATTACTGGTTAGGATCCTTATGAGAGGGAGAAAATAAAATTAGTAATCCTAATTTGAGCCAAATTAGAATTCCGTAAGGTATGCTCCAAATTTTATTATAATTCCTAATGTTACTAGAATAAGTAAATTAATACTCTTAGATATATGTCGCATTCTCTTCATGTAAGGGCATTCATAATTTTTCTAAAATAAGTAATAAAGCAATTTTTTCTTTCAGCAAAAATGCAAGGAGAATTCAATCTTTACCATATAATATTGAAGTTACAAATTTCGGTATCAACAACAATTTTAAAAGTTTATAATATTTTTAGATAATTGTTAAAGAAACAATATCTAATTTATTATGAAAATAAAATTATTCTGAAATTATTATTAATTTTAAATTCAATTATAAAGCTTATTTATTAAAATAGTTGAATATTTAATTAATGAGAATCAATTGCTGCAATGGTAAGGGTATTTGAATATCATTTTCATTGCTTGGTTCAAATCCAATCAATGTTAATTATTTTGCAATTTCTAAAAAATCGGTGCAAACCACCATGTTCGATTCAAATTGATTTTGCAATTTTTAAAAAAATCAGTTCGGAGCACCTATACAATTTTTGATTATTTGTTTAATGGTTCATGTGTAAACATTAAAAGGAAAAATTGAAAATATATAATGTATTAAAAGGTAAAATCAAAACTTAGGGGCTAATAGGACATTGAAAAAAATATAAGGAGGTGATGGAATATTAGATTCAAAAGCAAAATAGTATATGACATTCTCCCATGCAGAAATTCACTTTGAATCCTTCCAAAAAAATCAATTGACCTTTCCCATTGCAAGAAAAAGAAAAATAGTCGTATTGTGTACTATTTATAATTAAGTCAAAAACTTTTAAGAGTTTGCTTGATATAATTTTTTAACTTAAATATTTATGAATGAATTTTATGCTAATGAGTTTTTAAGAAAAAACTATTGATCATTTAGTTGTCACCTGCATGTTTTGATAAAAAAAATGTAATTTTAAACAAGTTTTTTAAAAATATATTTAAATAAAAATAACGAAAAATTTTGTAATAAAATAGTAGTATTAGATTAAATTACTAATTAGGCCATTTCCTAATCTCTGATATTAATAATTGAGATTCTGTTTAGGGAGACTAAAAGAACATCTTGTATTCTATAGTGTTTATGCGTTTTAGTACTTATTTTTTTCTAATTTGTTTTAAAAAATTCAAGAAATATTTAATTGCTTATAAATCACCTGGGCTTTTAAAATTTTAATGTATTTAAGTAATAAGTATAATTTTGTATTTAATAAATTATGTGCAAAAAAAGTTCAAAGACTCAAGTGATGTGCATTTAAAATTAAGATTGTAAGTTTTAATTTCACAAACAGTAGGGACTCAACATAAAAACTTATAACCCATAAATGAACAAAGGAGGAAGTCGGCTTTTGAAAGTAACAAACACTGGTAAAATCGTCATTTTCTAGCAGAATTAGTGTACAAATATCATATATAAGTCTATAACTTTAATATAAAATAGTAAGGATAAGATGTAACTAGAAGATGAATACATCTCTTTAAGCCAGGTAAATATTTTTGTTATAAGTTTCTTTCACTAATAGTCCACATATCAATCCTTCTTCATAAATAGTAAATAGAAGGGTGGGATTCTTTACTATAATACAAGGATTATTCTTAATGAGCTTTTATCATTCTCAATGGACTTTAATACTATTGATCTCTTGATCAAAATTGATCAACTTTGGCACCCATTCCGAATTATAAAGAATAAGGCATATCACATTTCTTGAGTCTTACCTGATGGGTTAAGAGTCATGATATTACAACCTTATGAGATAGGCTTGGATTTGTTTGGAGAGATGCACTATCACTACTACTATTTTTGTAATATTCAATATAACACGAGATTCAAATTTAATCCTTGGGAGTATTGAAGTGTAAAGAAATTTTCTGTCATATTGAATAAATTTTAGTAAGCTATATGGAAAATATTTTCAACCATGTTGATGATATTTTCAACCGTATTAAAGAGATCTTTAGTCGTTTGGAGAGAGTTTTAGGCGTAAGAATAATTCTTCAGTCATTAGAAAGAAATCTTCTGTTGTGATGAAGAATTATTTAGTCATAAGAAATAAATCTTCTGTCATATTGAATAAATTTTTAGTAAGCCATATAGAAGATATTTTCAACTATGTTGATGATATTTTCAGTCGTATTGAAGTGATTTTCAGTCGTTTTGAGATAGTTTCGGGGGGGGGTAAGAATAATTCTTCAGTTGTTAGAAAGAAATTTTCTGTCGTGATAAAGAATTGTTTTGTCGTAACAAAGAAATCTTCTGTCATATTGAATAAATTTTTTAAAAGTTGCACGGAAAACATTTTCAGCTATGTTGCTGATGTTTTCAGTCATATTAAAGAGATTTTCAGTCGTTTTGAGAGAGTTTCAAGTGTAAGAATAATTCTTCAGTCGTGATGAAGAATTGTTTAGTCTTAGGCAGAAAATTTTTTGTCATATTGAATAAATTTATAGTAAGCGGCATGGAAGACATTTTCAACCATGTTGATGATGTTTTTAGCCATATTAAAGAAACTTTTAGCCCTTTAGAGAGAGTTTCAGGCATAAGAATAATTCTTCAGTCGTTAGGAAGAAATGTTCCGTCATGATGAAGAATCGAAGAAATCTTCTGCCATGTTGAATAAGTTTTTATTAAGCTATATGGAAGATATTTTCGACCACATTGATAATGTTTTCAGCCGTATTGAATATATTTTCAGTTGTTTAGAGAGAGTTTCAAGCGTAAAAATAATTCCTCAGTCATTAAGAAGAAATCTTCCGTCGTAATGAAAAATCGTTGAATCGTAAAAAAGAAATCTTCTATCATATTGAATAAATTTTTAGTAAACTGTAAGAAAGATATTTTCAATCATGTAGATGATGTTTTCAGCCGTATTCAAGAGATTTTCAATCGTTTGGAAAAAGTTTCAAGCGTAAGAATAATTCTTCAGTTATTAGAAAGAAATCTTCCATTATAATGAAGAATTGTTTGGTCGTAAGGCAGAAATCTTCTGTCGTATTGAATAAGTTTTTAGTAAACCGCATGAAAGACATTTTCAGCCATATTGTTGATGTTATTAATCGTATTGAAGAGATTTTTGCTATTTAAGAGAATACATCAAAAGCATCTATGTGATGAGCATTTTATTTTATATATATATATATATATATAGTTCTTAAAATACTGAGATAATGCAATCTAACCTTCACTGTAAAGTTGTTGGCTGCCTGATTTGAATTCATTGACTTTTTCAATTTACTTACAAAGTGATGGAGGAGTAGGAGTGTTTGAATTCCATTTTAAAATCCAATTGATCCACCTCTAACAAAATTGGCGCCATGAAGAAAATCCGATTCAAAGGAATTCACATAAACACTCAAGGTAACTTCAAGTGCTTAGCTGCATAAATTAAATGAATAAGTTAATTAGGAGTACACTTACTTTCAAATAAATATAATATTAGAAATATACAAATTATATATTTATTTTTACCTTAAAAAGTCTATGATATGATTGCGATCGCAGACTCTATTATTCGCATTAGGTGGCCAAATTGCTCAAAAGCTACCGGTGGCAGAATTTGAATCTCCGAAGTCGTAGATAGCGGAAAATTGGCCAGATTTGAAAATTCCACCGTTGACAAAGCTAAAGCCAAAGCATAATAGTAAATGAAAACCAAGGAATAAAGTCCTGAAAACCTCCATTTCAATCCTGCACGGTGAAAATTAAAGAGTTAGAGCGATTTATAGGGCTGAGAAAGAGGTAAAAAATTGAGCGCACAAGAATTTTATTTGCATATTAACAATAACTAATGCAAGAGATTCCAAGAAACCTGCTAAGAAATATCAAATTATCAGCAGCCATTGAACAGAGTCATCAAATTTATTCAAACAATATAAACACAAAAAAATTTAGATCAAAACCTACATAATTTTCTCAAACATAGAACGGAGTATCTAAAGTAGCACTTGATATTAGAATTTACAGCAGGAAAACATACTAATAAATAAGTGATGAGATCCAAATTGAAACTACGTAAAATATCGAGTTTCTAAAACTATAGATGTAATCTCATACAAACATCAAACACCAAATTTCATCTTGGGAAATCAAACAATCTGGTGTAATCACAGATAAGTATGTACCAAATTAAAAAGGGATACAAATAGAGCAAGCAATAAAAAATAATAGAATATGATGAATGTAATTAATTAATTTGAAAATCTTGTTAAGGATTATTGTCATTATCTTATTTCTAGACTCATATTTAATGCAAGTTTGGAAGCACCAGCCAACTAACCAAGCCTATTAAATGCAGCAAATTTAAGAAAATTAAAAGGTAAACCAGAATTATATTCGAGCATTAACAAAAAAAGAATTTGTAATAACATCAAGAAAGAAAACTCCATTGAACTTGAGACAAAAAGGAAGAATTGTTATATAGTTGAGATTAGGAAAACAGTAATTTAATTTATAATAAATTCAAATTTTACATGAAAAAATAGCAAACAGCATTAGAATCAATTTACAGCACCAAAATAGAGTAATCAAACGAGTAATATGGAATAAGTGAATTATAAGACCAAGTAATAGTGTGGAAACTAAGTAAATTAAAAGACTAACTCAATTTTTTTTTATACCATAAAAACAACCATATAAACATCAATCAACATATTCAATCCTCAGAAAAATCAAATAATCCCAACGAAGATATTATAATAAATGATATTTTTTTTTTTACTATTAGATTATACTTAAATTATCAATCATTAAGTAGCATATTTAATATTATTTAGTCTATTTTAAGTAGTTATTTTTTTTAAATATTTTACTTTTATTTTGCAGATGTTGATGTGTTTTAGCATAAAAGGCATAAAAATAGAGTATAAAAGCACGTTCGCTAACCATCTGTCTAAACCTTAAAGTTTTGTTCTTGGGACCAAATTGCAAGCCAAAAAGGATTAAAATGAAACATATCAAACCAGAGACTCAAATTCAAAATAATTAAAAGTAAGGGGTTTAATTGACATTTATTGCACGATTGGCCTTTCCCGGCAGAATCAATGGCGCGGCCTCGCCAAAATGTGGCGCACCTGTGCCATGATTTTTTCCCCTTGACAGTAACTATGACCCGACCACGCGCACCTAATCATTATCTAAATCGTGCTTTTGGCATATTGTAAGCTCTTGAATCAAAATGGATAGCCAAATTTGAGGTATTTTTAAGTTTTCATGTTTTTCCTAGGGGACACACATTAACCATCTTTGCAAGATGGAGTTTCAAAGAGAAAAGAGAAGGAAGGAGAGAGAAATCTAAAGAGAGAGAGCTGCATTTGGAAGAAAAGAAGGATAGAAGCTTGATCTCTTGAAGGAAAAAATTATCTAAATCATAGTTTTATCATTTGTTGAATTCATATTTATGAAATTTGAACTTTTTATCATATGTGGCTAGATTTATTTTTTAGAGCAATGTTTTAATCATCCATTTTCTAATATTGTTTTTTTTTTTTTATTTGATATCAAGTGTTGAGTATTTATCATAATGATTAGTGCCTTTAAATATCTAGTCAATATTTGAATGAACTGTTAACTGATATGAATTGAGAGGCGATTATTAGGTCTAAACCATGTGATAAATATCGTAAATTACATTTTAAACAGAAATGTATCAATATGGTTTACGTAGTTTGATTAGAAATTATCACTAATTGTAATGCACTTCCATTTAATTAATTTCACATAAAAATATAGTGAATTATTATGTGTGAAGTAGTTTCGATTAATTTCAAGAGAGACTATCGAATAGGATAGGATGATTAACTAGCAATACTGATATCAAATTAGAATAACATCAATAAAAGAAGTGGATGTGACTAATTAAGATAAAATCATTGGCCCTAAATTTTTCCATTAATTAAGTTTTTTATTTAGTTTGTTAAGTAGTTAATTTTTGTTTATTTTAATTTCTCACTCAAATTATTTCGATTTCTTCAAATAAATTTATAAATTAATCACCTTCAATACTTAATTGATTAACATTTCTCGTGAAAAACATATCCTTTTATCATTATATTATTTGTTACGATCTTGTGCACTTGCAAGTATCGCGCACACACTGCACAAATTACACAATAAGTTTTTTGTGCCATTGCCAAGGAATGTTAAATTCTTTTAATATCAATTTAGATTAATTTTGAGTTTACTTTAAAGTTTTATTTTTGTTTTTATTTTAGGTGTTTTCTTTGGTGCATTAGAAAAGCAAGAAGAGAATAACATCAAGACAGTAGCAAATTAGCACCATAAAACAAAATTTTGGGGATAACGTTGGAGTTGAAGATCAGTGAGCTTTAAGAGAATATGTTATTCCAATAATTAACGAAGCTTTGACTAGCATTAGAAGACCCACCATTCAAGCAAACAACTTTGAGATCAACCCAATTATTATTCAGATGATCTAAACCTCAGTTTAGTTCAGCAAATTAGCTCATGAAGATCTGAACGCTTATATAGCAAATTTCTTGCAAATTTGCGACATTTTCAGACATAATGGCGTGTCGAAAGATGCGGTAAAGTTGAGATTATTTCTATTCTCACTGAAGGACAAGGTAAAGAGTTGGTTGAGTTCACTTTTGCCAGGTACTATCACCAATTGGGATGATTTGGCGTAGAAATTTTTGGCAAAATTTTTCCCTCCAGTGAAGACAGCAAAGTTAAGGAATGACATCGCTACCTTTTCTTAACATAAAATGGATTCATTATATGAAGCTTGGGAAAGGTACAAGGACATGATGAGGAGATGCCCACACCATGACTTACCTAAATAGCTTCAAGTTCAGATATTCTACAATAGTTTAGGAAATTTAACAAGAACACTTGTAGATGCAGAAGCAGGAGGTACATTAATGGGGAAAACTATTGATGAGACTTATGATTTGTTAAAGGAGATGGCTACAAATGCTTATCAATTGCCAACAGAATGCTAAACATCTAAGAAAGCCTTGGGAGTTCATGAAGTGAATAACATTACTACACTCACCACTCAACTAACTACATTAACTAAGCAACTTGGAGCCATAATAACGAATGCCATCCATATTCAACCAATGATTTGTGCGTTGTGTGGTGGTAATCACCCCAGCATTGATTGTCAAATTAGTAATCCATTTGCTCTTTCGTCTTCTGAACAAGTTTCATATGTTGGGAACTATAATCAGCAGTAGAACAATCCGTATTCCAACACCTATAATCAAGGATGGCAAAATCATACTAATTTCTCTTGGAGAGGAAATCAAAATGCCACAAGACCACCACCCAGATTCCAACCTCAAGAGAAAAAAGTTAACTTAAGAGAAGCTCTTGCATAACTCATCCTTGAATACTTCCAAGTTCATGACAAAAATTGAAACAACTTTGCAAAATCAAGTGGCTTCCATTTAGAATTTAGAAGTACAAGTGGGACAACTTGCGAGTATGATGACGAATAGACAACAAGGATCATTGCCAAGTAATGCCAAGACAAATTCCAATGAGCAAGTGAAAACCATTATACTTAGAAGTAGGAAGCAACTTGAAGAAAGTTATTTGAAAGCACAAATGGAGGAATAACTTGAAATTACAGTGTCAAACCAAGCAAAAATAGAGGATGACGTTGGTGAAGAGCAAATGGAAAGCACCATTAACACCTTTAAAGAAACAAACTCCTCAAAATCACCATAAGAAGCATTAGCTCCTCAAAAAAAGGATTTGTCACCTCCACCATATGTGCATTCGATCTCATTTCCTCAACGTTTTCGGAAGAACAAGTTAGATAAGTAATTCTCTAAATTCCTTGATATTTTCAAAAAGTCGCACATTAATATCCCTTTTGCAAATGCACTTAAGCAAATGTCGAGCTATTCAAAGTTCATGAAGGAGATATTATCCAACAAAAGGAATTGGAGGAGAATGTGATGGTGATGCTAACGGAAAAATGCAGCGCACTTTTGCAAAACAAGTTGCCTCCGAAATTGATGGATCCAGGAGTTTCTCCATCCCCTACATCATTTGAGAGTCTTAGTTTGAAAAACCCTTATGTCATTTAGGTGCAAATATTAATCTAGTACCTTTGTTTGCTTTCAAGAAATTGGGTCTTAGTAAAGCTAAGGCTACAACCGTCTCTTTTCAATTGGTAGACTAATCGATTAGGCATCCAAGAGGAGTAGTTGAAGATGTATAGGTCAAAGTTGGCAAGTTTATATTTCTAGTAGATTTCATTGTGTTGGATATGGAAGAAGACTACAAGATTCCTCTCATTCTTGGTAGGCCTTTCTTAGCCACTAGTGGAGCTTTGATTGATGTGAAACGTGGCGAGTTGGCACTAAGGATGGATGATGAAAAGGTTAAATTTAACATTTTTCATGACATAAAATCTTCAAATGAGCCAATTATTTGCCATCGGGTAAATATTATCGATAGTTGTGGATTGAATGTTCATGAACAGAAAATGAAAGAGTATCAGAATGACGTGTGCAAGAGTGTAAAATTCGTAATGAAGCAAAAGAGTGGCATGATAGAATGGTTCCTGGGAGACATTTTGCACTAGGTCATTGTGTTCTATTGTTGAATTGGAGATCAAAATTGTTTTCGGGCAAACCTAACTCAAGATGGTCAGAACTATTCGTGATTAAAAAAGTATTTTCCTTTGGTGCGATTAAACTGAAAGATAAGAATGGACATATTTTTCGAGTCAACGGCCAACGGTTAAAGTACTATGATAGAGAAGAGAAAAAGAATAAGGCAAAAATTTCTCACACAAACCCTATTTTATTGAGGAAGAACTTAATCCGACTAAAGACGTTACACTTAGCACTGCTTGGGAGGAAGCTCAAGGTTTTTGAGAAGGAGAAGATAATCTTTGCGATGCATGAAAGAGTTATTCAAATCACGTGCTATCAGTTCTTTTTCCTTCTCTTTGTATTTTTAATATTTTATTTCGCTTCCAACTTAATTTATTCATTGCATGATCTTTAATTATGAACATTGAAGACAATGTTAAGTTTAAGTTTGGGGGTGGAGTTATTTAAAGTAGATTTTTTTATTTTTTTTAATTTTTTGTGGTAATTTTTTCTTGTTTGCGATCTTTTTTCATGTTTGTTTTCTGTTTTTGAGGTGCTTCCTTACTTTGTGACAAGTTTGCGAAAATGAATTAGCCGTGGCCAATTTAAAGTAATTAGATGTTAAGCAAATATCATAATTTTATTCTTATTTTAACCAATTTTCATTTATTCATGCTCATAACACATATGCGCTTCATGTCAAAATTGATCAAAGTCTTGATTTGATTAATTCATATGATATGCAAGATAGTATAGACTCATATGACATTTTTAGTGAACTTTTGAGCCTTTGTGTGTTAATTTTGAGTGTTATGTGACTACTCTATATCTATTTTTATTATTTTTTCATTCTAGTGATCTCATTATGTTTTGTTTTGATTATTTAACTTGATTTTTCATGTCTTAGATGTAAGATTGATTGTATAACATATGAGAAATGATTCTAAGCTTTATTTGAACCGTTTGAGCCTTTCTAGCCAACCTTATACATGATTCCCTGGTTAACCACTTTGAGCCTCAAGGTAATATCTTTTTCTTTCATAAAACTGACAATACACAAACCGGATAGTTGAAAATATTGTTTATATCCTTATGGAAACTCTTGAGCTATCTTGAAACTGTAATGATATATACTTCAAAATAAGTTTGGGGGTTGTTACTATTTGTGTACTTGTGATGAGAAAGCTGTATTAATTGATGCACATAAAAAAAAAGAATAAGGAAAGAAGAAACGAAAAGAAAAGAACAAAAAAAGAAAAAGAGAATAGAAATGCATAGCTTTAATTTTACTAAGTAACCGGGGCTCTTGCCTAATTAAGTAATAACCGCTCGCATCAAAAGGTAAAATAAGGTGAAATATAAAAAGAGTTGTGTTTTGAAAAAAAGGGCGAAAATGAATGAGTAATGATGAGATTTGTTGTCAAGCGAAATTTGAAAGTCGATGGTAAAAGCATGTGATTGAAGTTCCTAAAATTTTGATTTATTTTTTATCCATTCTTTCTTGTAACTATCTTACCCATTAGCCTTATTACAATCTTGAAGAAAAGTCTTATGTTGATCTTGTGTGTTATTTAATTAGTCTACATCTATTTTTATGAAAATTAAGTTAGTAGTATTCCTTTCATGAGATCACCATCATCACATCAAAAATAGCCTATTCTTTCAACTGTATGCGAGCTTTGTTTTTCCATTAAAAATCTATGCATAATGCTTATCTCACATACCTTTGAGTGTTAACCCAAATTTCAATTGTGCTTATTTAAGAGTGACCATCTTAGTAAGATACGGAGATCTGGAGTTCTATGCATGCTATATTTTGATAATGTGAATAATGATATAATGGAGGATGATCAATTTATGACTTTCACATGCTACACATGAGCATGTCAAATGAAATCTTATTAATACTTGGATATTTAGATGATTGAATTTATATTTTGTTTCTATTCTCATTGGTCATAAATTCGTTAAGTAAAAAAGTTAATTTGTGTAGTTAAGTCTTTTAATTTTTCTTTTACTTGAGAATGAGCAAACGCTAAGTTTGGGGGTATTTGATATATTAATTTTTATTACTTAATTATACTAAAATCATTTATAATTAAATAGTATACTTAGTGTTATTTAATCCGTTTTAAATAATTACTTCTCTTTTTAAGCATTTACTTTTATTTTGTAGGTGTTGATGTGTTATAACATAAAAAGCATGAAAACGGAGCATAAAAGTACGTTCGCTAGCCATCTGTCTAAACCACAAAGTTTTGTTCCTGGGATCACAATGTAAGCCAAAGAGGACTAAAATATAAAAATATCAAACTAGAGACTCAAATTCAAAATAACTAAACGTAAGGGGTTTAATTGAAATTTATCGCATAATTGGCCTTTCCAGGCAAAATCAATGGCGCGGTCTCGCCAAAATCTGGTGCGCCCATGCTATGCTTTCTGCCCCTTGATAGTAATTACGGCGCGGTCACGGTAAAATGTGGCACGCTCGCGCTCGTTCGCGATCTAAATCATGCTTTTAGCTTATTTGAGATTCTTGGATCAAAATTGATGGCCAATTTGAGATATTTTTAGGTTTTTATGTTAAAGTTGATGGTAATTCTCAACCATTGGTATAACTGACCATGCTCAAGATCATGTAGGCGATGTTGTGTATGTTGAATTACCAGATATAGGGACTACGGTAAAGCAAGGTGCCAGTTTTGGTGCAACTAAAAGTGTCAAGCCTACTACTGATATTAATGCTCCCGTTTCTGGAAAAGTGGTTGAAGTTAACGAAGAGCTCAACAGCTCCCCTGCTTTGGTCAACTCAAGCCCATACAGGATGGATGGATTATAAAGGTGGAGATGGACGATGGCGGTGGAATAATTCTCTCTAGAAATTGATTTGATTTTTAATCGTATAAAGTTCCAATATTAGTATAATTGCCCCAATGATGTTGATCGTTTTGTGGAGGGTGTTAGGCGTGCTTTTGTCATTACAGTTTTTGTTATTGATTCGTCTTAAAATTGATAATGTAAGTTGCTGACTTAGGGCAGGCAATAAACACAATGCTTAGCCTTTAATGAAAACCATGCAAGCCTTCCCTAATCATTTATTTATTTGCATTAATGTCAGTACACTATTCCACATAAAAAATTGAAAATTTTAAGAATGTTAGTGGAGCGTCTCTTTCAATTAATGACGGAAAAGAGAATATTAATTTTCTAACTATAATTGTCTCACACCTTTTTTCGCAAAATGTGGGGTGAAAAATCAAATAAGAATGATGTGATTTAATCATGGTGTATATTGTATATTGTTCCGAAAGTTAAAATCTCTTTTTAAATTTTTTTTCTTTTGGATTTTCTGGATACGTATTTATGATGGTGAGTGCAGCCAATTTTATCAGAAAAAATTATCAGGGACTTGCAAGAAAAGAAATGTAAAACTTAAGTACCTATAAATAATTTGTCTTTTAAATTAAAAAAGCTACCTGACCATCACGTACAACCTATTTTCTTAAATAACTATTATTTAAAATGTGTTGAAAAAATAATCAATTAAATTATTTTGAACAAAAATATTTTTATTTGAAAGTATACTTTTGAACATGAAGTGCACTTTTGAACACTAAATTCACGCTTGAATATACATTTTCAAACACAAAGTAAACTTTCATACAAAAATATTTTTGTCCAAAAAATTAATTGATTATTTTTTAAACACATTTTTAATATGTGGTTGTTTAAGAATATGAGACTGAACTATGTTTACAGAAATCATATTCCCCTTTTGAATTTGGGATGAATTAGGCCAATTTTATTGCGTTACATATGTAAGAATTTTGTAAGTGGTAAATTTCCAACCACTAATTTTATTCTAAACACGAGTTTCATTGATATTCTTTCTTTCATGACTCTTATTACATGCACTTAGAAATCTTTTGAAAATTGCTCATCAAAATTGATTCTTAACTACTACAACAATTGATAAAGAAATTAAAAACTAAAGAAATTTTCATTAATATTTAACTAACAAAAAAATTTAACTGACATTCAAGATTTACTAAGAAAGAAAATCATGAATAATTTTTAATAGAAAATTTTAATTGACATTTAGTTACTAATTAGTCCTTTAGGTGGTACTTAAATGTCAGTTAAATTATTTTGTAATTGGGGGTGGGCCAAAAAAACTGAGACCTGAAAAATCGAATCAAACCAAACTAGCGCAAATAGTTTTAGTCTAGCTCTTAATTCATTTACTTCGATTTTGGTTCTCCTTTTAGAACACCAAATTATTTGATTCGATTTTGGTACTAGTATCACAAAATCAGATTAGACCAAAATTAATATTATTTTATTTCTATTTTATTTTCTTTATTATGCTAGTCAAAATGATATCACTTTAGTTTTATACAACGTTATCATTCTGCTTTTCCAAGAAAAAAGATAGGAAGGTCTGATATACAAGAAGAGAAAAAATTAAAAGAAGGGAACGGAGATGAACCGGACCAAAATTGAACAGTTTGGTTTTGAATCTATACTATTCTCTTACTCTTGGTCCAATTTTCATTCGGTTTCAACTTTACATTTGGTTCGGCACAAGTCAAAAAGTTTTAGACTCAAATTTTTTCACCTTAATTTTTCACCTTGTAGAACTGAGAATAGAAGATTATAAAGCTTTGTTTGTCTAGTTTCTTAGATTAATCTTAAGTTGTAGGTTGGATAGTTCCCTTAAATGTGAATACCAAACAATATACAACGTTGGCGACGACTCAAATTTTGCAACTATTGGTTTTGCCTCTACATAGCCAAAATCACCAAATGCCAATAATAGGTTTTATGATCAACATATAATAATAGATTTTAAAGGGAACAAATAAATAATTTCTATGTTTTTTAGTATCATATTTGATTAAAATTTTATTAGATGTATCTTATATATTCTGTTTTATATGCAGCTAAGCAATTGAAATTGTCTAACTTGAATGCTTATGTGAACTCAACACTAGAAAAAGAGTATCGCCATGATCTGAATTTTGCTAAATCGGCATTAAGGATTAGAAAACATTCAAATGGTTCTACTCTCAACCTTTTTATAAATCTAGATCGAAAGGTCGTGGGTGCTAAAAGTGAGTTACAAAAATTAGAACTCGAAAAACCAGATTTGTGCGAAATGAAACCAATAGTTTTGATCCAGTTTTCATCATTCTTCGATTTGGTTTAAATCCATTTTTCAAAAGACCAAATCCTTTGATGCGGCTCTCAATAAAAGAAAATAAATTAGATCAAATTTAAAAAAATTAATTTAACTTTTTATTCTTTTAAATTATGTGACTAACGAGAGGTTGCTTTCAAATCTTAAAACCATGTCATTTTGTATTTTTAAATTAAAAAAAAATTGAAAATTGGACCGAATCGAACTGAAACTGAAGTTGACCGGTTTGATTCCAATATGTTTCCTCCTCTGTTCATATAATCGTTTCCTTTTCTTATTAGTCATTAATGGTAGAAATTTGAGTGAAAACATTACTCTATAAGGGACAAATGACATTGTTATGAGTTTTAGTTTCATAAACATTTAATTGATATATTTAATAAAATATTAATTTATAAATTTATGAGATAAAATTTATCACATTTAGTTTAACACGCTTGACACTGCAAGGAAATGAATGAATGAGACAAACTGAAATTTTTGATAGAACTCAAAGAAAATATAAAAAAATAAAAGAAATGGAATAATTGCTCTCTTTTAAAAATTTATAGGTTTTTTAAAATATGAATTAAGTTTATATAAAATATAAATCACTTAATTTTAATCATAATTAATTGATTGATTATGTATATAAATTTTATGTTAATTGACGATTGAATAGAACACAAATTAAAATTCTAGTGCGTAATTAAATGGTACGATATTCTACTAAGTTGAATTTTGTTCGTTAAAATTCCCATATCGCCAAAAATTGGCCCATGCTTTTTCCTATGCTTTTTCAATTTCCAAGTGACAAAAATTGTGTAAAATCGCACTCTATGCTTTTTTTTTTTTTTTAAATATGTGTACTTCTTTTACCTTCCACCTGATAATAAACACTATCTATGCTTGCCCTTTAATAAACACTATAAAGGTCTTCCATATCTATTACTCAATTTTCATGAAACATTCAAAATGTGAACAATGTTAGTGGAGGGTCTCGTTCATATTAAAGACGAACAAAAAAGGGGGAAAAAAAAATATATATATATATATATATATTTGTTTCTTTATTACATATAATAAGTCTATTTGGCCGGAGGAGACTGACCAAATTCATCTCGAATTCAAAAGAAATTATGGTTTGAATTTTTGGTCCTTCAGTTTTTATGACTTCTTCCGTGTAAAAAAAAGTAACCAGGGAATTGCATGGAAAGAGATAAAAAATTTAAGGACCTATCTATAATTTTTCTTGCGAGTAAAACAAAATTATTATTTTCAAAGAATTAGAATATTCACATTTAATAATACTAATATGAATGCATATATAGTGAGCTGGTGAGAACTTTAAAAAATAATGATTCTTTATTTACAAACATCTGCAACTATATTTGAAAGGTATTGTCGATCGTTACATTTAATTAAAAAATACATAATTGATATAACAAACAAATATATATAATAAACACACACACGCACACACACACGCACACACACACATATATATATATATATACTTGGATAAATAATAGTTGCTCATTTAGTCCAATTAATAATATCTTTTGGGGAATATAAAAACCAATTAATGGTATGGTTGTGTTTGAAGTCCCAATGTACCATAGATATTTATTGGCATTTAATTTCATTAGTTGGCATCTATTTTCCATGAACAAATTCCTATTTTAGATCCATAATAAAGCATGAGTTCTGTTGGAAGTTGTACTGTAAATATTTATTGGCATTTAACTTTATTAGTTGGCTGTTGGCATGTATGTTCTATAAACAACTTACAATATTATTAAAGTTCTCAAATAATTTTAATATAGTAGTTGACTTTTAATTAGGAGGATTAGGTATTGAGTATAATGAAAATATCTGCCAAAATGTATCTCTAGGTGTTCGTAAAATAAAGAATCATTATTTTTCAAATTTTATCACCGTCAACAACTCACTATATATTTATGCATGCATGTTTGTATCCTTAAATTAATGTAAATATTCTAATTCTTCGAAAACTATAGTTTTTTTTTTTATTACAAAGTTAATCTACAGACAAATATCATGCAATGGACCCATTATTAAGCACAGAAATTTGATATATGTTTGATTACCGGCTTTTTATGTTATAGACTATGGGAAAAAAAAAGGACAATTATGGTTCCTGCAATTAATTAATTATTTGATTTAATTAAATAATTTATATTTATAATTAAAAGTCAAACTTGAATTATAATTTTCTTGAACTCATTAGTAACTAAATGTCAATTATATTTTCTATTTAAATTTATTCATGATTTTCTTTCTTAGTAAATCTTGAATTAACGTAGTCTTTAAATGTCAATTAAAATTTTTTTGTTAGTTAAATATTAATGAAATTTTCTTTAATTTTTCATTTCTTTATCACTGATTGTAGCAGTTAAAGAATCAATTTGATGAGCAACTTTCAAAAGATTTCTAGCATTTAATAAGAGTCATCAAAGAGTGTCAATGAAACTCATGTTTAGAATAAAATTAGTGGATCGAAATTCACTATTTACAAAATTCTTACATATGTAATAACACTAAGTCTATTTGGCCAAGTAAACTGACCAAATTCATCCCGAATTCAAAAGACAAGTTATTTACAGGTCCTTAAGTATTGCATTTTTTTCTTGCAAGTCCCTGATTATTTTTCCCAAAAAAATTGGTTGCAATCACCATCATGAATACTTGCCCAGAAATCCAAAAAATTTTACAAAATCAAATATCAAAACATTTTAAGGAGGAGATTTTTACTTTTGCAACAATATATACACCATGATTAAATAACATCATTCTTAGTTCATTTTTACCTATACTTTTTGAAAATAAAGAAAGTGTGAGACAATTATATAGAGAAAATTAATATTCTCTCTGTTTCTTCTTTAATATGGAAGGGACCCTCCATTAACATTCTTCAAATTTTCAACTTTTATGGAAACTAGAGAAAGGACTAATGAAAGGTGTCACTTAAATGATTAATTAATGCAAATAAGTAAATGCCAATAAATGGTTAGGTAATGGTAGGTATGCATAGTATTTATTAAAGGCTAAAAATGTCAATTACCGTGAATGGGAATTCAGGTGGCAATAAGGTAATGTCACTTGGCCTTGTGGAATGTAGGCTTTCAATTCATATATTTAATATCATATTAACCTTAATTATGGTTTATGTATTTACAAATAGAATCTAATATCAATTACAGTATGATATATTTTAGACAAGAAAAAGATTTGTAAAAGGGGACATACAATTTATGGTGATCTAATATAATTTAATATAAATACATCATTACTTTAGGAATTTAGTGATGCAGATGAGATTTTAAATTTTTTATATCTACTCTACATCATCCCTAACACCATCCACAAAACAATCAACACCATCAGGCCATTTTGGCGATATGGGAATTTTATACAAATAAAAAACAAATTAAAACTAAAACCAATTGTGAACTCTCTTATTTAATGAGAGAGAGTTTGGCTGTGGTGGTTGATTGGATCATATCTCTCTGACTCTCTCTCTCTTCGCCAATGTAATCCATGACTTCCCCAGTTGAAGAAGAAGACGAGTGGGGTATGTTATCATACTTCCACCCGTTTCTATTTGTCTTTAAAACTTAGAAAAATAGTTTACAGTTTGTATATTTCTTTGTGTTTAATTAATTTGTTATTGATTTGGATTTTATATTTCATTCTCAGCGAGAAGTGCTTCTGGGGGAAAAACGTATTCAGGCAACTTTTATTTCTGACATATATATGCTTGATATACTCATGCATGTTGATTTTTTACCTATATATTTTCACTTTTGAAATTGGTCGTAAGCTTTAACAATTTCAATTAGGAAGTATTTTATTCTTAAATTTCGATTCGCATTTCCGTGGAATTTTATACATTTTGTAGAACTTAGAAGACTTAAATTCACACAAACAAAATCCCAATCATATGTTTCTTGATATAAAAATGAGGGAACTTTTCTGCTCTTGCTTAGAATAAAAGTTTTGTTTGGGAGTTCTTGTAGAGATGGGTTGCTTTTTGGGGTTTCAGTGAAAACAAAAAGAGTGATGGATTCCGGTGAACAGGTGTCGTTGCGTAAAAGAGGTACCTTTTGGGGGTTTGCTTAGTGTTTGTGTGTTTAATTCGATCCATAGGCTAGCTGCTTTTCCAATTTTAACTGCTTAATTTGTTACAAAATAATCAATACTTGACAAATTAATGTTATTCAAGTTACCGTTTTCCTAATCTTAATTATGTAATAATTAATTTAAAATTAGTTGATTCAGTTGGGGGAGTGAGGCCTGGCCTGTGGCTGTGGATTAATATAGCCTAAAAATTAATAGAATCAGCGGTACCGAAATCTGCTCTAAATTCTAAGTCCATTAATTAAATAATTTGGTCAATAATCGTACCTGTGCTTTGACTGCAACAAAACATATGAAAGTGATTTCAATGTATCACATTGGAATTCATGTATGAAAAACTCTTTCGGTGTACAGAAAATTTGATGGTCAGCACTTCTTGGGCTGGTATGTATGCTGGTTTTGGTTTTGGGTTGGTCTGATGCAGCAACTTTGCACCTTAGGCTGCTTTCTCAACCTCTTAATTAGTCTAGAAACAAAATAATAACACAAGTTAATTAGATTTACAAATATATTAATCATATTCTGTTATTTTTTATTGCTTACTTTACATGTAATTCCTGTTAATTTGGCAAACTTATTTATAAATTATTCTTTAGTGATTTTCCCATGCTTCATTCATTCATTTTTATTTTCTGGGTTTTTAATATCTTTGATTGTCTCTGTTTTTTATCAATCATGTGTGATAATTAGATTGGGTGACTAAATGAGATTGTTTGATTTTTTTGAGAATGAAATATGTAGTTTGATGTTTATATCATTGATTTTGGGTTGCAAAGAATTTGATTTGTGAATAGTTTAAGAAATTGTGTTAGTTTCTTTTACTTAGCTTTCAATTTGGATCTCCCTCATTATTTGTTTGATTAATTTGTCTTTCTATTGTGAATTGTAATATTGTGTGCAGTTTTATCGCGGAAAATATGAATTTGAATTTTTTAAAGACTTCATCATCTAACAAAATTAGGCAAGTTTTAATCCTTGTGTTTTTCTTATAATTGCTCTTGTTAATACATGAATAATCATTTTTTTGGCTATATATATATATATATATAAATATATATTACAATATTTGCTTAGTTTTTTACTCCTTTCTCTTCTTTTTTCCAAATGAACTAATTGGGTTTCTTTTGTTAATTTTCAGTTGTGGATTGGGTAGTGTCAGTAATTTGCCGTGAACTCGAATTCAGTCACATGCAGAGATTCGAATTCTGCATCATGTGGCTTTAAAAAAAAATTGGCAAAATTTATGTTAGCTATATAATCATAGATTTTATAGCTAACAAATAACTAATTTTTATATTAAAGTTATCATATTTATTTAAATAATTTCATTATTTTTTAATATAATTAAAATATTTTATTATTTTAATCTATGTAAGGGAGCACTTGAAATTATTTTGTTTAGTTTTGATATAAATGCATTGCCGGAAGTAAAATTTTGGCACGGTGCCAATTATCCTAGAGTTTGATCAGTCATTAGTGAATAGAAATCATATAAAAAAATTCACAATAAATGTTAATTTATATTTTCTCAATTTTTTGAAAATAATTTAACAATAGACTCGTTAACATAAATGCTTTTGTTTTATTAGCTGGGATAGTCGTCTATATTATACTCAAGTTGTAAATAAATAGCTTGTTAATTAATACTCAAGCGTTTGTTGATGCTTGATTTATACAAAGGAAATGATCAATGAATTTGTGTAAATCCAACTCTATATTGTTTCGAAATATAATTAAATAAGATTACATTGAATATCGGAAGAAAATAAACCTTACTTTACTATCACCTTAACTCTTAGTAACAAATTATATTTCAACAGGGTTTGTTCGCGTAACGAATTTATTGGATGTACAATTAATGTTGGTGAGTCAAATGTATCAATAGGGTGCGTAGTTCAATTAATATTTAATTTAATTATGAGCTCAAAGGTTATTAATTAATTACAATTAATGGAAAGTGTACCGATCAAGCGATGTGGATTTAGAATTTGAGAACATACATACAAGGATATAGAATCTGTGAACATATGTAGACACTCCAAAGGATATCTATATATAATGACATACTGAAGCAATAATTTACATTCAAAATGTAAAGTATTTAAATATCATAATTCTAATAAAATATAAGATAAACACTGGTAATTAGTACATCATAATTAATAATTTACGAAAATCCCAGCAAGCATCTACTGCAAATTCCATTCACACTTTTTACAAAATCTCGTCATCACTTATAAATTAGTTTGTACCCTTCTCTATTATAGTACTTAAATGTATGCATTCTTTCCATAACCATTTGCAATACAATTCAAGTATTATGATTCATTTCTTACCTTGTAGAATAATGAAAGTAGGGGAATATCAAAACATCTCAAAGTTTGAGGTGCTTTTCCTTTAATTAGCTAATCAATTAATTCATGAACTAGACCCCGAACCGTATTCCGATCCCCCAAAATATACTCCGTTTTACGTTGAAGCACTAAAAACAAAAGGCACCCCAATTAATGCAGTAATTTGCTCATTTTAATTAGAATAAGTATATATATATATATATATATCGGATCTCTCTTTTTTAATTAAAGGACTGCTCTTAAGTGGTTGTAAATAACCATAGTTAAAACCTACGACAGGGTCTATATCGATTTCTGCCAATAGTAACAAGTATCGTGCTGGCTTCCCAAAAAGCATAAGCCCTGTCTATTAAGCTACAATCTTCTAAATAGTATGTGATATGTCACGTTGATGTCTAGGATGTGAAACAAAATTGCTGCTTATGATGGTACTAACTTCAAATTGTATTTGATTATTGCCGCATTAATTTTGGCTTCTAGATAGTCTGTAATCTAGGTACATATCTTCCATGTTTTCCATCCGGAAAAGTTATTGAATTTTATTGATTTTGACATCTTATAGCATGGTCTACCAATTCATGGCTCCATAGTGTAACACTTGGGTGCACAATGAGCAGATATCTCGAATATTAAAGCTTCCATAACAATCTTTGATCCCTTGCTTCTGGTTCGTACTCTAGTTAATCAAAGTGTTTCATTGTAAATTTTTTTACCACGATCCTGACCTCCCTCTGTAACTTTTCGATAATTGTTGCTGCTACGTCAGCCTCTATATCTTCACTACTCCTAGTTCTTGGGAAACTTCTCTTCATCATCACATCCTCCGGAGTAGTAACAACTACTATCTCCTTCCTGCTATGCCTTGATATTGGTCTTTGTCCGCTGTATATCTTCGTTATCATTCCTTCTATCTTCTTATAGATTAGGCTCTAGCTAGATATGTAGCAATAATCCTTATTGCCATGAGTTATCAATTAGTGGTACGATCCTATATATATATAAATTCTCTTAGTCCTATTAAATTCAAGTTTTCAAGAGGATTAATTGATATTTTAAATTGTCAAGCCTCGCATCATTTCAATGATTGCTTCTCAGGAATAAAAATTTATGCTCCTTGCTGGGGCAGTTTTTTTCTTAGACACACTACAAACGAGTTCTCACCCAAAAAAAAAAAAAAAAACAATATGAAGATATTCTCTTTTGATGCTAAATGCTCAAAGACAAGAAAAAGAGTTAAAATGGTCAAGGTAAGCACTTTCTATGCTCTAAAAAGTTAAGTTGAGCACTTTTATGCTCTAAATATGTAAAGAGTTAAATCCTACTTTTTACATACAATTCTTTTAAATATGTATCAATAATTTTTATAACATTCTAGAATCCTTTAAATTACAATATCATTATCCTTTTTCTTAGAACTCTTTACATCTTAAATAATGAAAGTTTCAGCATTTACTCGAGTCAAAACCATACATTAAAAAGCCTTAAACGTATATATTCATAATCTGTCTTTGCAGTTCTTATTGAACAACCTTAATTTAATATTTTTTAACTCTTAATCTACTGATTAGATTAAGCTAAATTTTTATAGAATTGTCGATGACACACAAAAATATCTTGTTCAAAATGTTCATAACATTTGGACATGAAAAACATTTTCAAAATATTTTTATTTTCGAATACAGGTAAATTGTCCTAAATTTTCCAGATTTGAGGATTAACAACTTGAAAATTCTTCACAATTTTTATAAGAATACAAAATTACGAAACTTTACAGAATGTCAATACACATGTATATAAAGCAATATGTCAATTTTTAGAATATTTGAAGATCATTTGGTTGATCAAATAAATATATATTTTCGGACCTACAGCAAAAATTATTGTTCTTCAGAACAGTAGAGTAACATTTGAAAAATCGTTAAAAATTGATTCTTAACCGATTGCAATAAAATAAAATTCTTTAAATTCTTTAATGAATTTAGTTTAATATCATCAAAAGATTATTAATAAAAAATATTTGAAAATCTATATTTTAATTATCAATAAATAGACTATTCAAACAACTCTGTAAAATTCTAATCCTAATAACCATCAATTAATTCTCAATCAATAATCCGATCAATCGAATGTGTAACATATACCTAGGATCATCTGAAATCAGAAGAGAGACATAATTTATTTCCAAGAGAACTGATCTAAAAGATATTCAAATAGGGAATAGATTAAGGCACATCTTTTCTCTTCTTTTTGATTTCCTCTCTATTCTTTTTTCTTCTTCTCTTTGATTTTCTCTCTTTTCCTCCTCCCTTTACTTTTCTCTTTCTTTTTCTTTTTTACAGCTTAAGAGAATAAGAACTCTGATTACAAACTCATTTAACCTAAACTACACATTACGTGAAGTATCACTGAACTCCTTTAACTTTTTATTTTATACTTTTTGCTCATAATAAAATTACTATTATCTAATAGTTTCATTCTTTTCAAAAATACACACATCCATTCATAATAAGTAAACTTCACCAAAGTAAATATACTTGTCTCGTAAACTTTCAATCATTTGTATTATTTACATAATACAGTAAAATTAGAGTATTACAATTCTCTCCACCTTAAAAGAAATTTCATCCTCAAACTTTGATATGCCTTATCAATATAAAAGGAATAAACTATTATACCTTTTGTTCCTCTATAACTTCTTAAGCAACAACCTATAATATTAACCCCTAAAAATCAATACGTTGAAGACTTACTTAACTATCAAAGCTTAAATAGCACAGAAGCATTAATACTTAACCAATCATCCTTCGTAGAAATTCATAACTACGAAGTTGAACATAAAAAATATTCCTTACGTACTAAAAGCATTCACTAATATCAAAAATATATATATATATATATATATATATGTATATCTTAATTAACATTTAGAATCTAATAACAATGAAAATCTTGATGCCAAGTACTCCACAATCCTTGAATCAAATTCTTAAACAATGTGAAAGCAATTCAAACCATATCCTTACACAAACCTTCTGAATTCTATTGAACCGCCAAACTATGGTAGGTAGCAATTTAATAACCAAATTGTTTTTCAATCTTTTCGAAACAAAATCACTTTTATTAAACAATAAAATATGAATTATGAATATGCACAACTATTATAAGCACATAACTTATTTGCTTCACTTTTCAAAAACATGGTCTTTTTTTTTTTTTTTTTTTTTTTGCAAACATCTGCTTTGTATTCATAAACTATTACTTAAGAGTCTGAACATCTATCTAAAACATATAAATGAAAATCTGATAATGATATATACAAACACATCAATAAAATTCAATCTTGTTAAACAAAATTTTGAACTGCACAAGAAAAATCCACTAAGGCTTAAGAAAGCACTCAAGACTTTT